>JAINUG010000070.1:4840131-4863473 GCA_029706075.1 Aldrovandia affinis
AGCGTATCCCTTTTTAAGCAATCTCTCCTTCATTATCTGTGTCGTCTTCTGACGAGGTGTCAGGGTGTGGGTCCTTTGGGGCCCACTCGGGTACAGGATTCAGATCAGGTCAGTTTCCATAGTTACCCAGGCCGAGCCTTCCGTTGACAGCTTGGCTGGCTACCCCATCCTCATTCACATGGTACATAACCGGATTCATCTGCTTAACGGTTGTCTGTACAAGAAGAGATCTCAGCAGAGGTAACACACAACAAAATATAACTCCTAATACGATTATTACTATGGCTATCATTATCCCCATCTTGGTTAACATAGCTCCCCATTTTACCAAAGTTAATTCAAGCCAATCCCATGACCCGCCTGTCCCGGCGTTGGTTTTAACTTCATGCCGGAGTTGTTTCAGTTTTCTCATAGCTTCTGTAAATGTTCCTTCTGTTGCGGTGTTGTTAGGAATGAAGGTGCAACATTGTCCTCCAAACATTTCACACACACCTCCTTTTTCTGCTAATAGCCAATCTAAGGCTTGCCTATTCTGCCACGTCATTTTACTGGTGGCTGCAAGTTGTTCTCCTAGAGGGGATAGTGCAGAGTTTGTGTAATTAATAAACCTCTGTTGATTATAATAGATGTAGTTTATCCACTCTGTATTCTTATTCAAGGATATCCGTATAAATATAGACTCCCAACCTGCTGTAATTTCATTTCTAGCTTTATATATTCGTCAGGGATTCCCCGCGGTTGGCCTATGGAGTCAAAATACACTTCGGGGTCAGCTTGGTATCCCTCTTGGCTCTACTTAGTTTCAGCTCCTGTGTTGCCTGTTCGCCCTGTTCCAGATTTTTCCAATCCATAATTGTTGTTTCCTGCACTAATTGAACCCTTGCGCAGATCCCCCTCCAGCCTTCGGGTAGTGTTGCTCTAAGTCGCATTCCCCCACATACCCAGAAGAAAGCTGCTATTGGTGCCGACTGTCCCATATATGGCTCAGTAAGAGGCAGAGCAATGGTCTGGTTTTCACACTGATCCGGAGTCACCGATTTCCCCTTATATGATCCTGCAGCCTGATATGATGCTCTCTTAGGAGTGTCTGCATTCCATTCAGTACCACTATCTAAATGCCAAATGACCTCACATTCCCCTTCAAATATCCCTAAGTCATAGCTTCCACTTGTCAGATTAAAACATTCATATTTCTGTGTATCATCTATACACATATGAAGATAATAATTTTTAGGCCTTTCCATCTTATTTGGCGCTATTCTAACATTCAATTGACGACACCAGTCTCCCCATCCTGTCTTATTATAATACCCTTGGTACTGAGAGTTTCCTAAATATGCTAAACACTCTGCTGGACAGTATGGTCTTTCAGATTTTTTCATGTGACAGAAGTTCCGATTGAAATTTGCACATTCCTTGTAATTATGTGGATTGGGCACCCCTACTAATTGCTTTAGTGGAGATGGAGAACATATCAAACAATCACCTGATAAGTGTTTTCCTGCTGTATACTGTGCCCATTTATACCATTCATTGCCTTGTGCTGTTTTCCAATCCTTATTAACACTTATTCTCTTTCTTCTTCTTATGGGGGTTTCAGCTGCAATGACTGCCTCGGTTGTTCCCCTTTCCTGTCTTATGGGGGTTTCAGCTACAATGACTGCCTCGGTTGTTCCCCTTTCCTGTATTCCATTGCTTTGTTTCTCTAGTGGGGGATCACTCCAGGTTAGAGGAGTAGATGGTAGAGAAGTCTCCCCATCCATTGCCTGGGCTGGG
Source organism: Aldrovandia affinis (assembly GCA_029706075.1). Lineage (NCBI taxonomy): Eukaryota > Metazoa > Chordata > Actinopteri > Notacanthiformes > Halosauridae > Aldrovandia > Aldrovandia affinis. The sequence continues at coordinate 4,841,908 of JAINUG010000070.1, forward strand.
GGCATCTGGCATAGCAGATTCCCCACTAGCAACATTTTCCACATTATCTGGTTCCATTTCCTGGCCCCCCCTGATTTTCAGGAGAGAGGCCTTTTTGGGTTTCTGGTACTCTATTTTGGTTGGTTCTTGCTTCTGATTCCCCTTGGGCCTCACTTAGGCCCTCACTAACCCCATCTTCTACGTTTCTATGTGATTGGCTGCTGGCCCTTTCCGGAACCCGAGTACAATGGTTCAAATGGTACCACGTGGTGCTCCCTTCTACCTGAACCACTGTGGGTGTGGCCCGAACCACCTTGTATGGACCGCTTTGCCTAGGTTCGTTCCACTTTCCGAAAAACCCTCTGCCTCTGGGCCTGGTTCAGGTTCTCGGTTCTTTTCCTGTAAATAGATAGCTTTATGTATAGTAGTTAATTGTCTCATATATTCTCTAAATTCCATCTGGAGCTGTTCCAAGGAAGGACCTTTGTAGGGTCCTCTCCAAGCAGGCACAGGCATGGGTCGACCCGTAAGCATTTCATGTGGTGTTAGGCGCGTAATTCTGTTAGTTTGCATGCGGTAACTCATCAAAACAAGCGGTGAAGCATCAAGCATTTAGTTTAGTGGAGGCACAGATTTTGTTAATTTTGGCCTTCAGGGTTTATTCTTTCTACCATACCCTGTGACTGTGGGTGATAGACACCTCCCAATCTTTTTCTCATTCTTAATTGCTGAATTACTTGTTTCACTGTTTTCTGTATAAATGCTGACCCATTATCTGAGCTGATTTCCGTTGGTATGCCAAATCTGGGTATTACTTCTCTTGTCAAAAATGTAATCACTGTTCCTGCCCCTTGGTCTACCGATGGTATCGCCTCTACCCACCTACTAAATTGGTCTATTACCACAAGCATATACCTTTTGCTACGCTGTCTGTGGCTACGCAACCCCATACGCACCAAGCTGCGATGCACCGTGTGTTCTGACACCTTTCTATCATAGCCAGCATTAACCTTTTCAGCTATTTTTGCTACAGTAGCTCTTCTGTGGGATCGGACCAGACGGGCTAGCCTTCGCTCCCCACGCGCATCAATGAGCCTTGGGCACCCATGACCCTGTTGCCGGTTCACCGGTTGTCCTTCCTTGGACCACTTTTGGTAGGTACTAACCACTGCATACCGGGAACACTCCACAAGACCTGCCATTTTGGAGATGCTCTGACCCAGTCGTCTAGCCATCACAATTTGGTCCTTGTCAAAGTCGCTCGGATCCTTATGCCTTATTTTTCCTGCTTCCAACACATCAACTTCAAGAACTGACTGTTCACTTGCTGCCTGATATATCACACCCCTTGACAGGTGCCATTGTAACGAGATGATCAATGTTATTCACTTCACCTTTCAGTGGTTTTAATGTTGTGGCTAATCGGTGTATATATATATATATATATATATATATATATATATATATATATATATAGCTCATTACATGTATAGTTTATTTTATACAGCCTTTTTTCTCATCTTTATCATGTGTGAATAATTTGAGTTGACTGCATATATTGTAAAACTGACAAAAATTGTCAACTGACATGTTTGTGATCCCAATATCTCGATTGGAGCTTGCATAACATGTCTCCTTGGTCATACACTGCACAATCCCTTTTTGGTTGCTTTCTGGTCCCAACAGCTCTGGAGGCAAAAGTGCAATTTTGTTACGGGGAGATTTGTGGTCCCTTATGGCCGATTGCCAGTCTGTGCACATCACAAGATGGGTGCCAGTTTCCTGGACCCCAGAAGATAAAGGCCCCATACCCACACTGTTTGAAGAAAGCCTTCAATGTAGCAAATGATAAAGTGAAACATCTGGCTGAACCAGTAAAAGGAACAAGAGGGCTTGTGTCAAAATAAAGGTCTCCTAGGAGAGCAGGACATGCACCACTAATCAGATTTCCATGTTTTGAATGAACATTGCCCACTTCATTTCAAACCAGTACCATCTTAACCAAATGTGAGCATACCTACCATCACATAATAAATTACACAATGCAAAACCTAGGAGTATTGCCAAATTCACTGCACAAGACATACACCTGGCACACAATGCCACATTAACTGCAGTGGCAAGTCACATTTCCTAAAAGGTTGTACAGTCATAAGTTGCACCAAAGCAAAATAAAAAAAGACCACAAGCAAGTCCTTAATGTGCATGGGAACTTGGGAGTGAGGCTTCTCGGGCTGGGAATCTAGGTAGCCAAACGGCCAATTGTCTAGCCTGGGGTCTAAATTAAGCTGTGGCTCTGTCTTGGCCCTTGGCCCTGTATGCAGATTTTTGTTCCAACCCCCTTGTTTGGAACAAAGCTTTGGTAGCAAGCTTTTACGTTTTCTAAATTACAGATATTGAAGGATGTTTACCTTCAAGGTCACGTCAGAAATAGCCATAGATACCAAGAATAATCAATGTCCCATATTCACATCCGAGGACTGAAGTTGGATCAACTAATCCTTCCATTTGCGGTCATGTGCTATATGACAAATGATTCCTTTAGAGGTTACAATTGAGTAAATGATATACAGGGGATGTGGTTCTGATTGCTGAAAGGGTGGACATCTGGTCACAAACTAATGCATTTGAAAAGAAAAGCAAATGGCAGAGCCAAAACTAGGGTTTCAAGTTGAAGGAAAAATTCTGAAAGCATTTCACATGTTGTGAACAACCTTAATTGATCGAGATTGTTACAACCAAGAGCAAGCATACACAGGGGTCCCCAGAACCAGGGTTAAGAACCACTAGACCAAGACTACACATGTTGATTGAATAGGCACAATCAGCAAAATTAAAAAAAACCCTGCAACTTGCTTGGTAGCCTGATCTTAAGGGTGTTGGTCAAATTATGAAAAGGAAAGGGAGAACCAATGAAGCAAAAATCTACTCAATTTGGAACTAGCTTTGACCAGTTTATTTCAGAATACAAAGCCTTGAGAACACATGGGCAGGTGGAGGCTACATGCAGCCATACAAACAATTCACAAGCAACAAGAGGGATTTGGTGCAACTCTGGTCCACAGCCATGGGAAATAACTCCCACCAAAGTCCTGATGTGCCCAGAGCACCCATACCCTGAGTGGAGGGTCAGTCCCCTTGTGAAAAGTTTAGGGTTAAACAAAGTTCAAAGGCTAAATGATATGCCCGATTGTTGGGCGTTCATTTAGGGAACCAGTCATTTTGTGATCAACTTCGGGTTGGTCCTAGTTGGCTTCCAGTTCCGGTCCCGGTCCGCTGCAGTGTTGGTCCCAGTTGGCTCCAGGTCCGCTGCAGTGGCTGTAGGGTTGGTCCCAGTTGGCTCCGGGTCCGCTGCAGTGGTGGCCCCAGTTGGCTCCGGGTCCGCTGCAGTGGTGGCCCCAGTTGGCTCCGGGTCCGCTGCAGTGGTGGCCCCAGTTGGCTCCGGGTCCGCTGCAGTGGTGGCCCCAGTTGGCTCCGGGTCCGCTGCAGTGGTGGCCCCAGTTGGCTCCGGGTCCGCTGCAGTGGTGGCCCCAGTTGGCTCCGGGTCCGCTGCAGTGGTGGCCCCAGTTGGCTCCGGGTCCGCTGCAGTGGTGGCCCCAGTTGGCGCCGGGTCCGCTGCAGTGGTGGCCCCAGTTGGCTCCGGGTCCGCTGCAGTGGTGGCTGTAGGGTTGGTCACAGGTGGCTCAACGGTGTGAGCTTCACACTGCAAATGACCTTCAATGGGGGTAGAATGGAATCAAACAGAATATGGTAAGTTAGCAAAGAGTTATACAACAATTATAACATATACAGCACTTATGCTAACCACTACTGAAAAGTACCCACGAGCAATCTCTGCAGGCAAGGCACCCCTGAAGGATCTCAAACCCCAAAGCACCCAGAATTATTCACCAAGCTTGGTAAATTCTGCAAACCATCAATTAGAAATAAAAAATCGAATTACCCCCATGAAACAGCAAGAACAGGAGAAAACTCAGCAATGCCCAACAACTCATTATAAACAACTACAGACTTCTTTACACAACCACAATGAAATGTTTGACTTGCAATTTGCGGAGCCTTAGTTTATATCCCCTCTCGCCCACAAACACCTGCTTTCAACTATGTATCCCAGGTGATGTCAATGAAGATAATTTGTCTAGATAAGGCAATATTGTTACGCTTCAACCACGAATACTGATGAATACAAATGAACTAAACTTGTAAGTCGTTCTTATTCGTTTCACAACACTTGTTTAAGATTAATATGAGCCAGCTGAAACCGGCTTGTCGTTTCCCCTTGCAACGGCTGGAACTCAGGCTACAAACGAAGCAATTGATCGTTATCAATTCTGCTAAACTACTCTTATTTGATTGGCTCAGAAAAGTCTGTTAGTTGCTTTTCATCATTCAACTCTGTAAGTGGTTTGATTTTAGCAAATGACTCATCGTGTGTAAGTATTGTTGAAATGCATTAGTATCATAAACATCATACTTTGACGCGTCTATCCAGTCTAGATAACATACATTTCTCTATACAGCCAAATACATATTGAATATTGATCTAAAAATACTTAATATATATTTTTAAAACGGCAATTAATTTTCTATTGGTCATAATGGGCACTTCTGGGTTAGGTTCCCCACATATTAACGTTAATTCGCTACTAAGATTAGCTCAATTCATTGAGCGAACAAATTAAAACGGCTTCGGTGGAAATTAAATGACATGAACAGTTCTAAATGGCCTGCATCATACGCCAGATTAGCAAGCGTTATTAGTGTATGCTCATCCTTAAAAAGTATTGAAATATAATAAAAAGTGTGTGCAGATGCAAATTGGCTATTATTTGGGGTGTTGGGATACTGTGGGCCTGGTGAATGTGGACAGTTGATTAAAAGATCAATGAATCAGTGCACAATCACAATGCACGGAAGCACGGAAAAATCTGCTGCCCCTGCCAAACTGTTTAGTCACCCCTTCACCACTAGTGCTATACAGACAGAGCTGCTTTTCCAGTCTGTGTATTTACTTCACTTCTGTTGGGTGACAGTGTCTGCAATAACTTGATATACTCTTCCACTTCATTGGTCGTGAAATCGCTGTGAGAGCTACTTTATGGTTTTGGGGCGCGAAGCGCTATGATACCCTCGGGATTCATGCTGCGGCTCTGGGAGCGAAGCGACATTATTCTCAAGTCAATACAATGCAGTGATCATTTAAAATGTGCTTTTAAAAGAGTATGTGTCTTTTCTGAACCGAAAACGTTATAAGATTAGCTAAAGCCATGCTCTGAAATGGGTTGTCTATCGCTAACTAGCTGAAAAAGTGAGCTAACTAGATTAATTTCCTTGGAAGGCAAACACATGCTTTTTCATTATAACAATGACAGCATTATTTTAACAGAAAAGAACGTGAGAGGTGAAGGCTGATCAGAAAAGCCCCGGTGATGTTTTTGTAACTGAAATTGTAATCCCCTGCAGTTTAATACAAGGATACAATGCTCAATACTCCACACAGCCTAAGGAAAAATAATAGGACTACCGTAGCTCACAGTGCCATGGTCATCATCTATGCTCAGAGTGCTGGCATTACATGACTTCTTCTGGTGGGTGTCCCCCAAAAATTGAGGAAGTGTGTATTTTTTGTAGCATTTTTAATTGCAACCATGTTTTCATTTGGTATTGAAACTTGTTATTGGATCGTGTTGAAAACTGAACACCATTCAAAGTAGAGCAACATGTGTATCAATTTAAAGTTCATTTCAAGAGACATTTTCATTTTTACACAGACACAAAAATGACCTGTGGCAGCAAGTTATTTGATGTACATAGATATACTTTTATAGATGTAATTTTCTTTTCCAGCCCTGCTGAGATGTGCACCTCTGTCATTTTCTTCCTGTTGACCCTAGCATCCAATCAGAGTTCGGAAAGCACTTATTAGCTATCAAAGAAAAACCCAGGCTTGCAAATAATCTAGCTATGACAATGTCCAGATCTTAAACACTGTAACTAGCTAGGCAACATTCTATTTCATAGGAGCTCCGCCCTTTAACACTCCGTATTGCCCCTTCACCTGTATTTACGCCGTCTGGCCAATCAAGGGAGGGGAACTCCTATATAAGGACGGCTTACCCATCGCTTGGCTCCCTTTTTTCTTTAGCACTTGAAGTTGAACTCCGCTAGCTAGATAATGATGACTACAGATCCAGGGAGCAGATGCCAGATGTGCCCCAGCTGGCTACGCGCAGACGACGGGCACACCCAGTGCTTTGTCTGTCAGGGCTACCATCACACTTGAGATGGAATTTCCCAGTGGACATCCTTCCTTCTCTTGTCCCTCAGTGACTGCATTGAGTTTTCGGCGAACACCATGGCAGCCACTGAGAATTTCACCGCTTCCCTGCGCACCGACTTCCCTCGCTTGCTTGGAGATGCTGCTCGCCACACCGGTCTCACCATGCCTCCGCCACCTGCACCTCCGACCCACAGCAAATTCACTGCTTTTGAAAGGGCTGAGTGCTACCTCCATCGCGCTCACACAGCGCTTCATTTTCCATATTTCATGGACTTTGTCAAGCGTACCTGGGCAGCACCAGCAAAGGCGGTTCTTCCAGCAACACGCTTCTCTCCTTTCACCAACGTGGAAATCTGGTCAGAGGAGTATGTGTCGTGGATTCTTCCAAGAAGGAATTCTTCTGGAGACTGGAGTTTGTGGTTCCGAGAGACTTTATTACAAAGTAACAAAGCCGAGTTAGTCAATGGGGCAACTCCCATTCCAAACTCGGCGTCCATATTTTATACGCTTATGATTTATATAACATACAAAGTCACTCCCCTATATGTAATGCCTAGCCTATAGGATCACAGCATATAGGATAAACAACTGTATGTATTTGTAAACTAATTTAGTACCAGTCTCTGTACCAGTCTCTTATGCCCATTCATGGTTATGTTTCCCGTTCTCATCAGTCCCTCAAGGGTATAATTCAAACATGCCTTTGGCTTATAGTCAGGCATAGTAATTCTGGTTACTTGAACATATGTTCCACAACATTCTAATGGAAACGTTCCTATATATGGAAATGTTCCTATATATTTCCCCCCCTTGGGACTTACTAAGTCCCAACAGGATCATTTAGATCTGAAGATGAACAGTGAGAAGAGGCAATCTTCATGAAATTCTCTTGAGTCAAGTGGACTCCTTCCCTTAATCATCTTTGCCTCTTGTCCTCATTCATCCCAGGGAGCAGAACCAAACCTCTCCTCCCACCCGTAACTAGGGAGAAGTAAAAGATTCCAACTCCAGCCAATGTCCTTATTTTTATCATGTATGTAAGCGTGTGCATTCGTTTTACTCAGCCTTGCGTAGTGTGGTTACTCACAGGATAATAGGTTAGATATAAGTGTCACAAACCAAAATGAAATATATAGTAGTATAGTGGAATACATTTTGATTATATTATCCATAGTATAGATATATAAAGGGAATACATTTCAGTTTGTCTTGCGGAGCTCCCTCGTGGTAGGTGGACCAACTAGCCGTCTCGGATGCTAGTCAGGCTGACCCGTTGTCCTCCTCTGCTTCTTGTTCAGTCTAGCGTATCCCTTTTTAAGCAATCTCTCCTTCATTATCTGTGTCGTCTTCTGACGAGGTGTCAGGGTGTGGGTCCTTTGGGGCCCACTCGGGTACAGGATTCAGATCAGGTCAGTTTCCATAGTTACCCAGGCCGAGCCTTCCGTTGACAGCTTGGCTGGCTACCCCATCCTCATTCACATGGTACATAACCGGATTCATCTGCTTAACGGTTGTCTGTACAAGAAGAGATCTCAGCAGAGGTAACACACAACAAAATATAACTCCTAATACGATTATTACTATGGCTATCATTATCCCCATCTTGGTTAACATAGCTCCCCATTTTACCAAAGTTAATTCAAGCCAATCCCATGACCCGCCTGTCCCGGCGTTGGTTTTAACTTCATGCCGGAGTTGTTTCAGTTTTCTCATAGCTTCTGTAAATGTTCCTTCTGTTGCGGTGTTGTTAGGAATGAAGGTGCAACATTGTCCTCCAAACATTTCACACACACCTCCTTTTTCTGCTAATAGCCAATCTAAGGCTTGCCTATTCTGCCACGTCATTTTACTGGTGGCTGCAAGTTGTTCTCCTAGAGGGGATAGTGCAGAGTTTGTGTAATTAATAAACCTCTGTTGATTATAATAGATGTAGTTTATCCACTCTGTATTCTTATTCAAGGATATCCGTATAAATATAGACTCCCTGCGTTCTCCTGGGTTGTCTGTGTTGCGGGCGTGACCGCCGCAATCTGTCAATTGTTGTTCCCTGCACATTTTGCACGCTGCCCCAATCTGTTTCTTGTTCCCTCGTTTCGTTTAGCCTGTGACAATTGTTGTTCCCTGCACATTTTGCACGCTGCCCCAATCTGTTTCTTGTTCCCTCGTTTCGTTTAGCCTGTCACATTGTTTTCCCCCTAACACATTCTGCACGCTGCCCTTATTAGTTAATGCTTTTGCCTATTTAAACCCGGCACTCGTTTAGCCCATTGCCTTTGCGTACTAGTTTTTCTAGCACTGCTTTCATTTGGTTACCTGTTCCTGACTTCGCGAATATTCCTGAATCTGCCTGTGTTTATTTTGTTTCTTGTTTAGTAGCCGCACGGCTTTCCTGTTTTTTGCCGGTTGTTTTTGGATTCCCTGTTTTCGTTTATTTAGCCGCACGGCTTTCCTGTTTTGCCTGTTTGTTTTTGGACGGCTTGTTCCGTCACTTTTATTTGTTCCGTGATTAAACGCCTCCTGAGCGGAGCGCAATTACCATCTCCGTGTCGAGTCCGCTTTTGGGTCCAGGTCTGCATTTACCGCACGTAACAGAACGCAAAGGCCATTATGGACCCAGCAGACTCGACTGCGCTCCACCACCTACTCGCCTGCCAGGAGGCTCGTATAGACCAGCAGGAGCGACACATGAAGGAGACTATGGAGGCACTGAGGAGTATGGGAGGCCATATTTCTCAGGTGGGAGAACAGGTGTCCCAACTCAGCTCCAACGTCTCTCTTCTGACGCAGACGACTTCTCCCAACCCCCTGCGTCATCGCCGCCTGCCAGCCTGCCGGTTGGACAACCCAGGAACCCCGCATTCCCCACCCGGATCGCTATTATGGCGATTTGGGGAACTGCAAGGGGTTCCTCATGCAATGCGACCTCATCTTCCACCTACAACCATCTTCATACGGCTCTGAGCCGGCAAGGATCGCATTCATCATGGGCTGCCTTGGGGGTAGGGCGCTGGAGTGGGCCACTGCCATCTGGGACAGCCAGCTCCCAGCCAGTTCCCAGTACTCCACATTCGTGACAGAAATGAGGAAGGTTTTTGATCACCCGGTGGGTGGGAAGGATGCCTCCCAGCGCTTATTCCATCTCCGTCAAGGGGACCGCAGCGTGGCGGAGTACGCGGTGGTGTTCAGAACCCTGGCGGCAGAATCCGCTTGGAATGACGCGTCGCTCCAAGGGCCTTCCGGAACGGGTTAGGTGAAGTGGTGAAGGACGAGCTGGCTACGAGGGACTACCCTGACTCCTCGACGCTCTGGTTTCCCTTGCCATCAGGGTCGACAACCGCTGCGGGAGCGTCGGAGGGAGAAGACCGGTCACCTCACCCCAGCGAGCTCTTCTTCTCCGTCACCTCCTGATTCCTTCCTCTCCCGAACCACCGAGCAACGGTCAGCCCGGGGCTTGCAACTGAAGAGCCCATGCAGCTGGGCAGAGCTCACCTCTCCCGGAGGAACGCAAGCGGAGACTCAAGGCGGGAGTTTGCCTCTATTGTGGTAACACGGGCCACTACCTGGCCACCTGCCCGTCGCGACCAAAAGCCCAGGCTCACCAGTAAAACTGGGCCTACTGGTGAGCCACACCCAGGGCTCCACAACCGCCCAGTCTCGCTTCCAGTTGAAGGCCACGCTCAACTGGAACCGTCAACCCCTGTCGCTGTGTGCCCTAGTGGACTCCGGGCGGATGGAGATTTCATTGATGCCCAGCTAGTGCGACAGGCTGGCATCGCCACTCGTCTTCTTGCCGTTCCTCTCCGGGTCCACGGACTGGATGGGAACCTCCTAGCCCAGGTCACTCACACCACCGAACCCCTACAGCTCATCCTGTCCGGCAACCACCGTGAGACCATTCAGCTCCTGGTCATCTCCTCACCCCAGTCCCCTCTGGTTCTCGGCCAACCCTGGCTCCAACTCCACAACCCTCATCTGAACTGGATCACCAGCAAGATCCAGAGCTGGAGTCCCTACTGTCACGCCACTTGCCTCCAGTCGGCTCGAGCACCCACGGAGGGTGCTTCACCTCCCGCCAGGTTGGTTCCTCCAGACATGTCCTCGGTTCCCCCATGTATCACGACCTGGCGGAGGTGTTCAACAAGAGCCGAGCCTCTTCGTTGCCCCCTCATAGGCCCTATGACTGCGGCATCGACCTGCTTCCCGGGGCTCCCCTGCCTTCCGGTCGCCTCTTCAACATCTCGCGGCCGGAGAGAGAGCAGCGATGGAGTCATATATTCATGACTCACTGGCGGCAGGCATCATCCGACCCTCCTCATCCCCAGTCGGTGCAGGGTTCTTCTTCGTGGCCAAGAAGGACAAGTCACTCCGTCCCTGCATCGACTACCGCAACCTCAACGCCATCACCGTTAAAAACAAGTACCCTCTACCTCTCATCAACTCCGCATTCGAACCTCTACAGGAGGCCACTATTTTTTCTAAATTGGACCTCCGTAACGCCTACCACCTTGTTCGAATCCGGGAAGGGGACGAGTGGAAGACGGCGTTCAACACCCCCCTGGGCCACTTCGAGTACCTGGTGATGCCGTTCGGGCTCACCAACGCCCCGCTGTGTTCCAGGCGTTGGTCAACGAGGTGCTCCGGGACTTTCTCAACCGCTCTGTCTTCGTCTACCTTGACGACATTTTAATTTTCTCCCGCAACCTACAGGAACACACTACCCATGTCCGGCAGGTCTTGGAGAGGTTGTGGGAGAACCAACTGTTTGTCAAGGCGGAGAAGTGCGAATTCCACGCCTCGTCGGTGAGCTTCCTGGGGTACATCGTGGAGTGTGGACAGGTGAGACCAGACCCGGCCAAGATCCAGGCGGTGGTGGAGTGGCCTCAACCGTCATCGGTAAAGGAATTGCAACGATTCCTGGGGTTTGCAAACTTTTACCGGCGATTCATTCGGTACTACAGCAGGGTAGCTGAACCCCTCACCCGACTCACCTCCCCATCCATCCCCTTCTCCTGGAACCCTGAAGCTGAAGCCGCCTTCATCGGTTTAAAGAACCGCTTCACTTCCGCTCCTGTCCTGGTCCATCCTGAGGTGTCTCGTCAGTTCGTGGTGGAGGTGGATGCCTCGGACTCCGGGGTGGGGGCCATCTTGTCCCAACGCTCGGGTAAGGACCAAAAGCTCCATCCTTGCGCCTTCTACTCCCGTAGGCTGTCCCCGCCGAGCGCAACTACGACGTTGGGAATCGGGAGTTGCTGGCGGTCAAACTCGCCCTGGAGGAGTGGCGACATTTGTTGGAGGGAGCGGAACACCCATTTATCGTCTGGACCGACCACAAAAACCTGGCATATATCCAGTCGGCCAAGAGACTCAGTTCTCGCCAGGCCGGTGGGCTCTGTTCTTTGGCCGCTTCAACTTCACCATCACATACAGACCCGGATCCCGTAACCTAAAACCCGACGCCCTCTCCCGCCAATTCTCCTCCAAAACCGGACAGACGAGTCCCGACACCATCCTGTCCCCCTCCTGTGTGGTTGCTGCAGTGACCTGGGGAATTGAGAGGCAGATCAGGAGGCCCAGGCCACTCAACCTGACCCCAGACCTAACCCCAGCCCTCACCTGTTTGTCCCTGTTTCCGTCCGTTCCCAGGTCCTGCAGTGGACGCACTCCTCCCGTCTGGCCTGCCACCCCGGGTTCCAGCGCACCCTGTCGCTGCTCAAACGCAGCTTTTGGTGGCCGTCCATGGCCGCGGATGCCCGGGAGTTCGTACTGGCCTGCACCACCTGCGCCAGGAGCAAGGCATCCCACCAGCCCGCCAGCGGTCTCCTCCGTCCCCTACCCATCCCAGGTCGTCCTTGGAGTCACATTGGTCTGGACTTTGTCTGTGGACTCCCCCCCTCTGAAGGTAACGACACTATTTTGACCATTGTCGACCGATTCTCCAAAGCAGTCCATTTCGTTCCCCTTCCCAAGCTTCCCTCAGCCTCAGAGACCGCAGAGCTCCTGGTCCAGCACGTGGTTCGCTTACATGGGATCCCCGTCGGCGTTGTGTCGGACCGTGGTCCCCAGTTTTCCTCCACGTCTGGAAGTCGTTTTGCCAGGCCCTGGGGGCCTCTGTCAGCCTGTCCTCCGGCTACCACCCCCAGACGAATGGCCAGACCGAGAGGGCCAACCAAGACCTGGGGACTGCACTGCGGTGCATCACAGACCGGAACCCCTCCTCCTGGAGCAATCTGCTACCCTGGGTTGAGTATGCGCACAATTCCCTAACCAGCTCTGCCACTGGTCTCTCCCCCTTCGAGTGCTCCCTAGGGTATCAGCCCCCTGTTCCCGGCCCAGGAGGAGGAGATCTCCGTCCGTCTGTGCAAACCCACATCCGGCGCTGTATTCGGATTTGGGAGGACACCCGCTCTGCTCTCCGTCGCTCCACGCGCGCACTCAACGCCTGGCGGACCGCCACCGCACCGCAGCCCCCAATACTCTCCGGGACAGCAAGTCTGGCTCTCCACCACTGACATTCCCCTCCAGTCCACCTCCAAGAAACTCCAGCCACGTTACATCGGTCCATACAAGGTACAGTCTATCATCAACCCCTCTGCTGTCAAACTCCAACTCCCTCCAGCCCTCAAGATTCACCCCGTCTTTCACGTCTCAAAGATCAAACCTGTCACTACCAGCTCACTGTGCCCTCCGGCCGTTCCCCCTCCGCCCCGGATCATCGACAACGCCCCAGCATACACCGTCCGGCGCATCCTGGACATTCGGCGCAGGGGTCGGGGCCACCAATATTTGGTGGACTGGGAGGTTATGGCCCCGAGGAGAGGAGCTGGGTTTCCCGCCAGCTCATCCTTGACCCTTCCCTCATTCGGGACTTCCACGAACCCACCCTCAGAAGAACAGGCCTGGTGGGTCGCCAGGAGGCTCCCGTTGAGGGGGTTCTGTTACATCGCTGTCCGCCCTGTTCACTTTCCTTGTGTTTTTCTGCCACTTTGTTCCTTGCGTGTCATGTCTGGTTTTTGCGTTCTCCCTGGGTTGTCTGTGTTGCGGGCGCGGCCGCCCAATCTGTCAATTGTTGTTCCCTGCACATTTTGCACGCTGCCCCAATCTGTTTCTTGTTCCCTCGTTTCGTTTAGCCTGTGACAATTGTTGTTCCCTGCACATTTTGCACGCTGCCCCAATCTGTTTCTTGTTCCCTCGTTTCGTTTAGCCTGTCACATTGTTTCCCCTAACACATTCTGCACGCTGCCCTTATTAGTTAATGCTTTTGCCTATTTAAACCCGGCACTCGTTTAGCCCATTGCCTTTGCGTACTAGTTTTTCTAGCACTGCTTTCATTTGGTTACCTGTTCCTGACTTCGCGAATATTCCTGAATCTGCCTGTGTTTATTTTGTTTCTTGTTTAGTAGCCGCACGGCTTTCCTGTTTTTGCCGGTTGTTTTGGATTCCCTGTTTCTCGTTTATTTAGCCGCACGGCTTTCCTGTTTTGCCTGTTTGTTTTTGGACGGCTTGTTCCGTCACTTTTATTTGTTCCGTGATTAAACGCCTCCTGAGCGGAGCGCAATTACCATCTCCGTGTCGAGTCCGCTTTTGGGTCCAGGTCTGCATTTACCGCACGTAACGCTCCCAGCCAGTTCCCAGTACTCCACATTCGTGACAGAAATGAGGAAGGTTTTGATCACCCGGTGGGTGGGAAGGATGCCTCCCAGCGCTTATTCCATCTCCGTCAAGGGGACCGCAGCGTGGCGGAGTACGCGGTGGTGTTCAGAACCTGGCGGCAGAATCCGCTTGGAATGACGCGTCGCTCCAAGGGGCCTTCGGAACGGGTTAGGTGAAGTGGTGAAGGACGAGCTGGCTAGGAGGGACTACCCTGACTCCTCGACGCTCTGGTTTCCTTGCCATCAGGGTCGACAACCGCTTGCCGGGAGCGTCGGAGGAGAAGACCGGTCACCTCACACCCCAGCGAGCTCTTCTTCTCCGTCACCTCCTGATTCCTTCCTCTCCCGAACCACCGAGCAACGGTCAGCCCCGGGGCTTGCAACTGAAGAGCCCATGCAGCTGGGCAGAGCTCACCTCTCCCCGGAGGAACGCAAGCGGAGACTCAAGGCGGGAGTTTGCCTCTATTGTGGTAACACGGGCCACTACCTGGCCACCTGCCCGTCGCGACCAAAAGCCCAGGCTCACCAGTAAAACTGGGCCTACTGGTGAGCCACACCCAGGGCTCCACAACCGCCCAGTCTCGCTTCCAGTTGAAGGCCACGCTCAACTGGAACCGTCAACCCCTGTCGCTGTGTGCCCTAGTGGACTCCGGGGCGGATGGAGATTTCATTGATGCCCAGCTAGTGCGACAGGCTGGCATCGCCACTCGTCTTCTTGCCGTTCCTCTCCGGGTCCACGGACTGGATGGGAACCTCCTAGCCCAGGTCACTCACACCACCGAACCCCTACAGCTCATCCTGTCCGGCAACCACCGTGAGACCATTCAGCTCCTGGTCATCTCCTCACCCCAGTCCCCTCTGGTTCTCGGCCAACCCTGGCTCCAACTCCACAACCCTCATCTGAACTGGATCACCAGCAAGATCCAGAGCTGGAGTCCCTACTGTCACGCCACTTGCCTCCAGTCGGCTCGAGCACCCACGGAGGGTGCTTCACCTCCCCGCCAGGTTGGTTCCTCCAGACATGTCCTCGGTTCCCCCATGTATCACGACCTGGCGGAGGTGTTCAACAAGAGCCGAGCCTCTTCGTTGCCCCCTCATAGGCCCTATGACTGCGGCATCGACCTGCTTCCCGGGGGCTCCCTGCCTTCCGGTCGCCTCTTCAACATCTCGCGGCCGGAGAGAGCAGCGATGGAGTCATATATTCATGACTCACTGGCGGCAGGCATCATCCGACCCTCCTCATCCCCAGTCGGTGCAGGGTTCTTCTTCGTGGCCAAGAAGGACAAGTCACTCCGTCCCTGCATCGACTACCGCAACCTCAACGCCATCACCGTTAAAAACAAGTACCCTCTACCTCTCATCAACTCCATTCGAACCTCTACAGGAGGCCACTATTTTTTCTAAATTGGACCTCCGTAACGCCTACCACCTTGTTCGAATCCGGGAAGGGACGAGTGGAAGACGGCGTTCAACACCCCCTGGGCCACTTCGAGTACCTGGTGATGCCGTTCGGGCTCACCAACGCCCCCGCTGTGTTCCAGGCGTTGGTCAACGAGGTGCTCCGGGACTTTCTCAACCGCTCTGTCTTCGTCTACCTTGACGACATTTTAATTTTCTCCCGCAACCTACAGGAACACACTACCCATGTCCGGCAGGTCTTGGA
The DNA here is from genome assembly GCA_029706075.1 of Aldrovandia affinis. NCBI lineage: Eukaryota > Metazoa > Chordata > Actinopteri > Notacanthiformes > Halosauridae > Aldrovandia > Aldrovandia affinis. The sequence goes on from JAINUG010000070.1 coordinate 4,857,479, forward strand.
GAGGTTGTGGGAGAACCAACTGTTTGTCAAGGCGGAGAAGTGCTAATTTCACGCCTCGTCGGTGAGCTTCCTGGGGTACATCGTGGAGTGTGGACAGGTGAGACCAGACCCGGCCAAGATCCAGGCGGTGGTGGAGTGGCCTCAACCGTCATCGGTAAAGGAATTGCAACGATTCCTGGGGTTTGCAAACTTTTACCCGCGATTCATTCTGGTACTACAGCAGGGTAGCTGAACCCCTCACCCGACTCACCTCCCCATCCATCCCCTTCTCCTGGAACCCTGAAGCTGAAGCCGCCTTCATCGGTTTAAAGAACCGCTTCACTTCCGCTCCTGTCCTGGTCCATCCTGAGGTGTCTCGTCAGTTCGTGGTGGAGGTGGATGCCTCGGACTCCGGGGTGGGGGGCCATCTTGTCCCAACGCTCGGGTAAGGACCAAAAGCTCCATCCTTGCGCCTTCTACTCCCGTAGGCTGTCCCCCGCCGAGCGCAACCACGACGTTGGGAATCGGGAGTTGCTGGCGGTCAAACTCGCCCTGGAGGAGTGGCGACATTTGTTGGAGGGCGGAACACCCATTTATCGTCTGGACCGACCACAAAACCTGGCATATATCCAGTCGGCCAAGAGACTCAGTTCTCGCCAGGCCCGGTGGGCTCTGTTCTTTGGCCGCTTCAACTTCACCATCACATACAGACCCGGATCCCGTAACCTAAAACCCCGCGCCCTCTCCCGCCAATTCTCCTCCAAAACCGGACAGACGAGTCCCGACACCATCCTGTCCCCCTCCTGTGTGGTTGCTGCAGTGACCTGGGAATTGAGAGGCAGATCAGGAGGCCCAGGCCACTCAACCTGACCCCAGACCTAACCCCAGCCCTCACCTGTTTGTCTGTTTCGTCCGTTCCCAGGTCCTGCAGTGGACGCCTCCTCCGTCTGGCCTGCCACCCCGGGTTCCAGCGCACCCTGTCGCTGCTCAACGCAGCTTTTTTGGTGGCCGTCCACGGCCGCGGACGCCCGGGAGTTCGTACTGGCCTGCACCACCTGCGCCAGGAGCAAGGCATCCCACCAGCCCGCCAGCGGTCTCCTCCGTCCCCTACCCATCCCAGGTCGTCCTTGGAGTCACATTGGTCTGGACTTTGTCTGTGGACTCCCCCTCTGAAGGTAACGACACTATTTTGACCATTGTCGACCGATTCTCCAAAGCAGTCCATTTCGTTCCCTTCCCAAGCTTCCTCAGCCTCAGAGACCGCAGAGCTCCTGGTCCAGCACGTGGTTCGCTTACATGGGATCCCCGTCGACGTTGTGTCGGACCGTGGTCCCCAGTTTTCCTCCCACGTCTGGAAGTCGTTTTGCCAGGCCCTGGGGGCCTCTGTCAGCCTGTCCTCCGGCTACCACCCCCAGACGAATGGCCAGACCGAGAGGGCCAACCAAGACCTGGGGACTGCACTGCGGTGCATCACAGACCGGAACCCCTCCTCCTGGAGCAATCTGCTACCCTGGGTTGAGTATGCGCACAATTCCCTAACCAGCTCTGCCACTGGTCTCTCCCCTTCGAGTGCTCCTAGGGTATCAGCCCCCCTGTTCCCGGCCCAGGAGGAGGAGATCTCCGTCCCGTCTGTGCAAACCCACATCCGGCGCTGTATTCGGATTTGGGAGGACACCCGCTCTGCTCTCCGTCGCTCCACCGCGCGCACTCAACGCCTGGCGGACCGCCACCGCACCGCAGCCCCCAATACTCTCCGGGACAGCAAGTCTGGCTCTCCACCACTGACATTCCCCTCCAGTCCACCTCCAAGAAACTCCAGCCACGTTACATCGGTCCATACAAGGTACAGTCTATCATCAACCCCTCTGCTGTCAAACTCCAACTCCCTCCAGCCCTCAAGATTCACCCCGTCTTTCACGTCTCAAAGATCAAACCTGTCACTACCAGCTCACTGTGCCCTCCGCCGTTCCCCTCCGCCCCGGATCATCGACAACGCCCCAGCATACACCGTCCGCGCATCCTGGACATTCGGCGCAGGGAGTCGGGGCCAATATTTGGTGGACTGGGAGGTTATGGCCCCGAGGGAGGAGCTGGGTTTCCCGCCAGCTCATCCTTGACCCTTCCCTCATTCGGGACTTCCACCGAACCCACCCTCAGAAGAACAGGCCTGGTGGGTGCCAGGAGGCTCCCGTTGTTGAGGGGGTTCTGTTACATCGCTGTCCGCCCTGTTCACTTTCCTTGTGTTTTTCTGCCACTTTGTTCCTTGCGTGTCATGTCTGGTTTTTGCGTTCTCCTGGGTTGTCTGTGTTATGGGCGCGGCTTCGCCGCAATCTGTCAATTGTTGTTCCTGCACATTTTGCACGCTGCCCCAATCTGTTTCTTGTTCCTCGTTTCGTTTAGCCTGTGACAATTGTTGTTCCCTGCACATTTTGCACGCTGCCCCAATCTGTTTCTTGTTCCTCGTTTCGTTTAGCCTGTCACATTGTTTCCCCTAACACATTCTGCACGCTGCCCTTATTAGTTAATGCTTTTGCCTATTTAAACCCGGCACTCGTTTAGCCCATTGCCTTTGCGTACTAGTTTTTCTAGCACTGCTTTCATTTGGTTACCTGTTCCTGACTTCGCGAATATTCCTGAATCTGCCTGTGTTTATTTTGTTTCTTGTTTAGTAGCCGCACGGCTTTCCTGTTTTTTGCCGGTTGTTTTTGGATTCCCTGTTTCTCGTTTATTTAGCCGCACGGCTTTCCTGTTTTGCCTGTTTGTTTTTGGACGGCTTGTTCCGTCACTTTTATTTGTTCCGTGATTAAACGCCTCCTGAGCGGAGCGCAATTACCATCTCCGTGTCGAGTCCGCTTTTGGGTCCAGGTCTGCATTTACCGCACGTAACACTCCCAACCTGCTGTAATTTCATTTCTAGCTTTATATATTCGTCAGGGATTCCCCGCGGTTGGCCTATGGAGTCAAAATACACTTCGGGGTCAGCTTGGTATCCTCTTGGCTCTACTTAGTTTCAGCTCCTGTGTTGCCTGTTCGCCCTGTTCCAGATTTTCCAATCCATAATTGTTGTTTCCTGCACTAATTGAACCCTTGCGCAGATCCCCCTCCAGCCTTGGGTAGTGTTGCTCTAAGTCGCATTCCCCACATACCCAGAAGAAAGCTGCTATTGGTGCCGACTGTCCCATATATGGCTCAGTAAGAGGCAGAGCAATGGTCTGGTTTTCACACTGATCCGGAGTCACCGATTTCCCCTTATATGATCCTGCAGCCTGATATGATGCTCTCTTAGGAGTGTCTGCATTCCATTCAGTACCACTATCTAAATGCCAAATGACCTCACATTCCCCTTCAAATATCCCTAAGTCATAGCTTCCACTTGTCAGATTAAAACATTCATATTTCTGTGTATCATCTATACACATATGAAGATAATCATTTTTAGGCCTTTCCATCTTATTTGGCGCTATTCTAACATTCAATTGACGACACCAGTCTCTCCCCATCCTGTCTTATTATAATACCCTTGGTACTGAGAGTTTCCTAAATATGCTAAACACTCTGCTGGACAGTATGGTCTTTCAGATTTTTTCATGTGACAGAAGTTCCGATTGAAATTTGCACATTCCTTGTAATTATGTGGATTGGGCACCCCTACTAATTGCTTTAGTGGAGATGGAGAACATATCAAACAATCACCTGATAAGTGTTTTCCTGCTGTATACTGTGCCCATTTATACCATTCATTGCCTTGTGCTGTTTTCCAATCCTTATTAACACTTATTCTCTTTCTTCTTCTTATGGGGGTTTCAGCTGCAATGACTGCCTCGGTTGTTCCCCTTTCCTGTCTTATGGGGGTTTCAGCTACAATGACTGCCTCGGTTGTTCCCCTTTCCTGTATTCCATTGCTTTGTTTCTCTAGTGGGGGATCACTCCAGGTTAGAGGAGTAGATGGTAGAGAAGTCTCCCCATCCATTGCCTGGGCTGGGGGCATCTGGCATAGCAGATTCCCCACTAGCAACATTTTCCACATTATCTGGTTCCATTTCCTGGCCCCCCCTGATTTTCAGGAGAGAGGCCTTTTTGGGTTTCTGGTACTCTATTTTGGTTGGTTCTTGCTTCTGATTCCCCTTGGGCCTCACTTAGGCCCTCACTAACCCCATCTTCTACGTTTCTATGTGATTGGCTGCTGGCCCTTTCCGGAACCCGAGTACAATGGTTCAAATGGTACCACGTGGTGCTCCCTTCTACCTGAACCACTGTGGGTGTGGCCCGAACCACCTTGTATGGACCGCTTTGCCTAGGTTCGTTCCACTTTCTCCGAAAGACCCTCTGCCTCTGGGCCTGGTTCAGGTTCTCGGTTCTTTTCCTGTAAATAGATAGCTTTATGTATAGTAGTTAATTGTCTCATATATTCTCTAAGTTCCATCTGGAGCTGTTCCAAGGAAGGACCTTTGTAGGGTCCTCTCCAAGCAGGCACAGGCATGGGTCGACCCGTAAGCATTTCATGTGGTGTTAGGCGCGTAATTCTGTTAGTTTGCATGCGGTAACTCATCAAAACAAGCGGTGAAGCATCAAGCATTTAGTTTAGTGGAGGCACAGATTTTGTTAATTTTGGCCTTCAGGGTTTATTCTTTCTACCATACCCTGTGACTGTGGGTGATAGACACCTCCCAATCTTTTTCTCATTCTTAATTGCTGAATTACTTGTTTCACTGTTTTCTGTATAAATGCTGACCCATTATCTGAGCTGATTTCCGTTGGTATGCCAAATCTGGGTATTACTTCTCTTGTCAAAAATGTAATCACTGTTCCTGCCCCTTGGTCTACCGATGGTATCGCCTCTACCCACCTACTAAATTGGTCTATTACCACAAGCATATACCTTTTGCTACGCTGTCTGTGGCTACGCAACCCCATACGCACCAAGCTGCGATGCACCGTGTGTTCTGACACCTTTCTATCATAGCCAGCATTAACCTTTTCAGCTATTTTTGCTACAGTAGCTCTTCTGTGGGATCGACCAGACGGGCTAGCCTTCGCTCCCCACGCGCATCAATGAGCCTTGGGCACCCATGACCCTGTTGCCGGTTCACCGGTTGTCCTTCCTTGGACCACTTTTGGTAGGTACTAACCACTGCATACCGGGAACACTCCACAAGACCTGCCATTTTGGAGATGCTCTGACCCAGTCGTCTAGCCATCACAATTTGGTCCTTGTCAAAGTCGCTCGGATCCTTATGCCTTATTTTTCCTGCTTCCAACACATCAACTTCAAGAACTGACTGTTCACTTGCTGCCTGATATATCACACCCCTTGACAGGTGCCATTGTAACGAGATGATCAATGTTATTCACTTCACCTTTCAGTGGTTTTAATGTTGTGGCTAATCGGTGTATATATATATATATATATATATAGCTCATTACATGTATAGTTTATTTTATACAGCCTTTTTTCTCATCTTTATCATGTGTGAATAATTTGAGTTGACTGCATATATTGTAAAACTGACAAAAATTGTCAACTGACATGTTTGTGATCCCAATATCTCGATTGGAGCTTGCATAACATGTCTCCTTGGTCATACACTGCACAATCCCTTTTTGGTTGCTTTCTGGTCCCAACAGCTCTGGAGGCAAAAGTGCAATTTTGTTACGGGGAGATTTGTGGTCCCTTATGGCCGATTGCCAGTCTGTGCACATCACAAGATGGGTGCCAGTTTCCTGGACCCCAGAAGATAAAGGCCCCATACCCACACTGTTTGAAGAAAGCCTTCAATGTAGCAAATGATAAAGTGAAACATCTGGCTGAACCAGTAAAAGGAACAAGAGGGCTTGTGTCAAAATAAAGGTCTCCTAGGAGAGCAGGACATGCACCACTAATCAGATTTCCATGTTTTGAATGAACATTGCCCACTTCATTTCAAACCAGTACCATCTTAACCAAATGTGAGCATACCTACCATCACATAATAAATTACACAATGCAAAACCTAGGAGTATTGCCAAATTCACTGCA